>OW569404.1:50868909-50870704 GCA_937654795.1 Cistogaster globosa | reverse complement strand
AAGTTTTCAGGTCCTTAAATATAAAGGTTTTATCCTTGTTATGATTTGTCCCAGGAACTGCTTTAATATTTGCAAAATTGTGGCTAAGTCTTTTAACAAAATCTGAATGAGGATCCCCACTAAATGAGTTGTTGAAAATTTCAGCCGGTAAACGAATTGGAGTTCCATAAACTAATTCCGCACTGCATAATCGAATATCCTCCTTAATTGTCGATCTCAAGCCAAGAAGGATTGTTGGTATAGAATCAGTCCAATTTTCACCTCTGCGACATTTAATTGCCGATTTAAGTGTTCTGTGGAATCTTTCGACTAAACCATTTGAACTTGGATGATAAGCGGTAGTTCTTATGTGTTTTGCTCCAAGAAATTTTGACAACTCGTTAAATAATTCAGATTTAAACTGACGACCCTGATCGGTAGTTATTCTTAAAGGCACTCCAAATCTGCAAATCCATTGTTCATAGAAAACTTTAACTATAGTCTCTGCTTTAATATTTTCCAAAAAGAAAACTTCAGGCCATCTGCTGAACCTATCTATACAAGTAAGGCAATACTGGAATCCGTTAGATGAAGGCAATGGTCCCACAATATCTATATTAACATGTTCAAATCGTGCATCTGGGCTGATATAACTTCCAACTGGGCTTCTTTGGTATCTTGTGACTTTTGACTTCTGGCAATCAATACAATTTTTGATCCACAACGGGATATCTTTATTCATACCAGGCCAAACAAATCGTTTTGCTATCAGCTTGATTGACGCTCTGATGCCTGGATGAGATAAACCGTGGACGTTATAAAAAATCAACTCACGTAAAGAATAAGGCACGTAAGGCCGAATTAAGTCATGAGATTCATCACAATATATATTGACTGACGTGGTAGGAACCTCCACTTTTACTAAATTAAGTACTGACTTTTTAAGTAATTCTGTTAGTTCTTCATCACAATCTTGACACTTCTTGATTTGCTCTGGTGATATACTTGATGGTAATTCAATTGTTGATATACGCGATAACGCATCTGCAACCACATTGTCCTTACCAGCAATGTGGATAATCTCCGTAGAAAATTGACTCATAAAATCCAGATATCTGAACTGTCTCGGTGTACAAGAATCAAACTTTTTGCTAAATGAATAAACAAGAGGTTTGTGATCAGTAAAAATCTTGAAATTGCGACCCTCTATCAAACAACGAAAATGTTTAAAACTTTCATAAATTGCAAGAAGCTATCGTAAGCACTGTACTTTGTTTGAGCCTTAGAGAGTTTTTTAGAAAAGAATGAAAGAGGTAATTGTCTTTATAAATCCACATCCAACTGCTGTAGAACAGCATCAATGCATGTATTAGAAGCGTCAACATAAGTAGAAAGTTGTGCTGATAAAGACGGGTGAACAAGTAACGTACATTCAACAAGAGAACCTTTTAGTTTTCTAAAAGATTCAGTTTGAGCGGCTGTCCATGCCAATTTGTGACTTTTCTTTGGATTCCCCTTTTGAAATTCATTTAAAGGTGCCTGCAGTTCAGCTATATGAGGAATTGACGACCGATAATAATTAAGCATTCCTAAAAATCTTCGTAAGGATGTTATATTCTCTGGCTTAGGACACTGAAGAATTGCTTCAACTTTTGCGGGTGATGGTCTTATACCCTCTGGAGTAATTAAGTAACCCAGAAAAACTATTTGGTTTTTTCATAACTCGCATTTGCTAGGATTTATAACGATGTCAAAATCACTAAGACGTTGAAACAATATCCGAAGATGCACTAAATGTTCTTCTTCTGAAGCTGAA
>OW569404.1:50861409-50863909 GCA_937654795.1 Cistogaster globosa | reverse complement strand
AATTATATAAAGGAAAAAAGAAAAAAAGAAAAAAAGAAAAAAGGGGGAAGGATACTTTTACAAAAAACTACTACTAAAATTAAGCCATTTTAAACAACATTTAAACATTTCATTGTCATGACATCACCCTATTTTCAATTACATATTAAATTTATATATTTTCCAGAAATTACAATTTACTTTTATCATGCATTTCAAGTTTCTTTTGACCATACTCAACCTGATTGCTTTTGTGAGCAGCTTACAAATCCACTAATACAAAACACCCCTGATTTCACTCAAGGTTAGAAAGGGATGGATAGTCGATGGAAACTTTAAGTTAATTCACGTTACTAATTTAGAAGAGTATACGGAAATGACAACCAATATATCATCTCTTATACTGAAGAACATTCCATCGAGTAAAAATAAAGAATTCATTTTGCACCACATGCCGCAAATGCAAGAACGCCTTGATGAACTGACAAATGCAAAAAGAAGATCGCAAAGATCAATCGATTGGATCGGATCGGTCTGGAAATTGGTAGCTGGAAGCCCTGATGCTACAGATTGGAACAGGGTACTTAAGAGCCAAGAGAATATCATCGTGAACAAAATGAGCAATATAAAATTAACAAAGAGCTTCAGCAAGCTACAAATCAAGCAGTGAAAAAGATTAATGAAATTACCTCTGGATTAAATAACATTACGAGCGGAAAAGACTACACCTTATTGGAGCAGAGTACCATCAATGAAATAATTATCTTAAAGGACGAAATAAACGAAATTGTTCGAGCTTGTCAGATGGCTAAGAGCGGAATTGTCAACACTAATCTACTAGGTCAATCAGAAATAAATAGAATAATTAACGAATTGGAAACCTTGCCTTAAGACAATGCGTTAGAAGCAGTGGAGTACGGAACGCCATCAATTTATACGAACGGCTCATCACTTTCATACATCTTATCAATTCCAAAACTTGAAAGAAGCTTCTATAACTTACTTCTTACTAGAGCCGCTATTGTTGAAGGAAAGCAAGTAGAATCGCCGTTTGAGAAGGTGCTTGTCAATGAAGCCGAGACTTATGGCATCAAGGGTAACTGCCTTTTAATTAATAATTCGACAGTTTACAAAAGATCATCTCTAACTAAATTGGAAGACGAGGACTGCTTAAGCCGTATTCTTAAGGGAGGATCAGCAAGGTGCAAATATAGACTTACCAGGAGGAAATTGTCGAGTTATTGAGTGACGATGTTATCTTTTTAACGAACTTTAAGGGTTTGGTTGAGTCAAATAACAAAACTGAATATCTGAATAGTAGCTATCTCCTGCAGTTTTCTAATGAGTCAATAGTGATAAAGAACCATACCATACCATTCAAGTAGTTCTATTGCAAAGATTCAAGCCCTACCACCCATACTAGCGAACGTAATTCATGACGACCTGGTGCTGGACATCAAATATGTCCATGGAGTGAGCCTGAACAATAAAAACCGATCAAACCAGCTAGGAACAAGATTTGAAAGTACTATTGGAATCAACGTAATTATTATTATAGCCATCCAACGCAAAAGATTATGAAGATCTTTTGCGTTGGATGGCTTTGGTACCAACAAACAAAAAAATTGAATCTCCCGAAAGTACGAGTCCAACTATCGACAGAAGATTCTGGGATCGCAGACATTTAAGGAGGGAGGAGTTAACACCGTCGGCAACACTGCCGCCTAAAAAATTATTAATTGTCAGCTCTGTGTATATTTTTACTTTTACACGCACATCCGATCCGATTACGAAATTGTCTTCTTGCAATAATTCTGTGAGAAACTAATTTTGCACAGTCAGCGTCTGCATACCTGAACATGTAGGTGCAAGGTGATTAATTCATGAGAATGAGCCAACAAAGCTGGCCTAAAATGTTCAGTCTTGGTTGCAGTGCGAATCTAATCGAACGTCGACCTTAATTTTAACTCTTGAATTAATAATTAATATATTGTCAATTTTAAAGTTAATAAAAATAACAAGTTTTTTTATATTAAAAATCCTGTGAATATTTAAATTGAATAAAATAAAAAATTGTATAAATTGAATTGTGAGTGTCTGATTTATTATTTATTTGAAATAAGGAGCCGTGGTTCGCTCCTAAAATTAATTTCTTTAATTCACTCCATTTAAAATCCTTTAACTTTTATATTATTATTATTATTATTATTATTATTATTATTATTATTATTATTATTATTATTATTATTATATTATTATTATTATTATTATTATTATTATTATTATTATTATTATTATTATTATTATTATTATTATTATTAATATTATTATTGTTATTATTATTATTATTATTATTATTAATATTATTATTATTATTATTATTATTATTATTATTATTATTATTATTATTATTATTATTATTATTATTATTATTATTATATTATTATTATTATTATTATTATTATTATTGTTATTATAATTATTATTATTATTATTATTATTATTATTATTATTATTATTA
>OW569404.1:50838909-50856409 GCA_937654795.1 Cistogaster globosa | reverse complement strand
TCACTCTTGCTGCCTTGTTGGCCACGTGTTGTATTTGGGCCCAATAAGTTAACCTACAGTACAGTTTCAAGTCCAAGTATTTCACCGCCTTTTGCGTTACCAGGGAAACATCGCCCATCTGTATGCTGACCTCAAGTGTCTTGTTTCCGGCGAGCTCCAGACCGTGGTCCTCAAGCCATATCTGAGTCCTTATCATGACTTGGTTTAACTTTCTCCTGGCATCGTCTAAGTCTCGTGCTGAGATGACCACAGCTATATCATCTGCGTACCCCATGAGATGTGTATCCTCTGGCATATCTATCTCCAGGATCTCATCGTACCTCAGATTCCATAGATCCGGACCCAAGATAGATCCCTGCGCTGCGCCAGACGTGATCGACCTAGCCTGTTGACCCCCTGGTGTGTCGTAAAGGGACACACGGTCATTCAGACAACTCCGAAGAATACTCAGTAGGTATCCGGGGATGCGAAATTTTTCCCGTAGCGCCCTTATGATATCCGCCCATCGTAAACTATTAAAGACGTTTCGCACGTCCAGAGTAGCCAAGGTAATTATGCGCTTTGGATAATATCGACGGCTCTGGGCGGTCTCAAAGCACCTTACTACGTCCTCAATTGCGCCAAAAGCTGATCTTCCGGGTCGGAAACTATGCTGCCTTTCCGATAGTCCTCCAGCTATCTCGACTGACTCTACCAACCTGCTTTGAAGCAGTTTCTCGAATAGTTTTCTGGCACTGTCAAGCATGCATAGGGGGCGATATGCTGACGGCTGTGCCGGATCGCCTCTACCCTTGCTGATCAACGTAAGCTTCTGTATACTCCACTGTTTAGGAAAGATACCCTAGGCTATACAAGAATTGTAAGCTTCCAGCAACGCATCTGGCCGGTTTTCAGCCAGTAGTCCTATTACCTCAGCTGGTACTTCATCTGCTCCAAGGGGCCTTGCCCCTTTTAATGCATCTCGCGGCGGATTTCAGCTTCTCTTCTATGAAAGGAATAGGCATTACACCAACCTGAGGTTCCCGTTCCTCGCGTAGCGGAGGTTGCATAGGGAACAGAGTTTCAACAATGTTGCCAACCTCCTCACCGCCCAGGTGTGGGACGGCGGATTTCCCACCTAGCTTCCCTGCAACGATCTTATAGCCGAGCCCCAAAGGGTTTCTGCTTAGATCACTCCTAAGTTCTTCCCATTTCGATTTCTTGGCCGTTAAAATTGCCACTTTCAGCGCCTTTCGCGATAGCCTAAACTCTTCGGCCTCCAAAGGTGCCTAGCTCTGGTGTATTTCCTTCTCTTGCGAATCTGCCCGAGAACTAGCATCATCGGTCGTGTGTGCAATAGGGGCAGAATCAAAATTAGCCAGTAATGTTTCGGGATCCAGTCTGGATACACTTGCGTGTACTTCCCATTCTTGGCGTTAGGGCTGGATTGGATATCGCTGCGATCTGCAAGTTAATATATTGGTGGTCACTTCCACTATACTCCTCAGTACCTTCCATCCAACAATTGCTCCGGCCAGGCTCTCGGACACCAGAGCGTGTTTGGCGTGGTTTGTTGACATCCCGGTCTTCTGAAGGTAGTGACGCTACCAGTGTTCGCCACGACCAGACCAATCCTGACGGACATGTCCAGAATGTACCTTCCCCGATTATTATTATTGTTATTGTTATTATTATTATTATTATTTTTTTTTTTATTATTATTATTATTATTATTATTATTATTATTATTATTATTATTATTATTATTATTATTATTTTTATTATTATTATTATTATCATATTATTATTATTATTATTGTTATTATTATTATTATTATTATTATTATTATTATCATTGTTAATAATAATATTATTATTATTATTATTATTATTATTATTATTATTATTATTATTATTATTATTATTATTATTATTACTATTATTATTATTATTATTATTATTATTATTATTATATTATTACTAGATGACCCGTGCGAATATTTCGCATTACAACTTTATATATTATGTGGAATAGCATTACAATTATCGCACATGATCTAACAACTACTGCAAAGTATTGCAAAAACAGCTTTTTACAGCTTAATATGCATATTATATATAACTGACTTAGTAATAAACGGCATTATACTAAAAAGCGGTATTGCCAGAATGGATTTTAATTATATTATGTAGAACTGCATTACTATTAAGCGACACTATATTACCACACTTAAACAAAAACATATAATCACTGTATTATCATGCAGTTCTATATAAAATATTCGTTTTTCAATTTCTAATTATTTTTCGTCATTACTGTTAGAAATAAGCTTTAAAATGAGATATCATTCATTAAATTTGATGCGGTGGTTTGGGAGATATTTGCAACCGACAAAAAAAAGTGCTTTAAAATAATATATATGATTATTATTATTATTATTATTATTATTATTATTATTATTATTATTATTATTGTTATTATTATTATTTTTATTATTATTATTATTTTTATTATTATTATTATTATTATTATTATTATTATTATTATTGTTATTATTATTATTACTATATTATTATTATTATTATTATTATTATTATTATTATTATTATTATTATTATTATTATTATTATTATTGTTATCATTAATATTATTATTATTATTATTATTATTATTATTATTATTATTATTATTGTTATTATTATTATTATAATTATTATTTATATTATTAATGCGCCACTACCACATCTCTAACACACCGTTCAGAACCGCAAATGGAATGTCAGCACAATTCTCCAAACCAAGAATTCATCGCCAGGATCAGAGGAAGAATCTGCTATATTCAATATAAAAAAGTTAATGATGAAAATAAAATCGGCGCTTCAAAGATAGCGAAATATCAGCATGGATGTACGCGAAGGAATCCTACAGATAGATGAGCTTGTGTGTATAGCTGAAACTTGCAGAGTAAACTGGCTCAAAATAGAAAATAAAAAGAAACTGATGCAAGTTCAAATCAACACACTGAACCCACAGGGGTGCACGGAAAAACCCAGTGCGATTAATACCAAAAGAACAGCCAGCAGTGCAACGATACATTAAACTCATCTAAGAGACCACGTGAAGAAGAAAATATCGGATGGCAAACCGTTGAGTATAAAAAAAACTCCCGCGAAAAAAAAACCAAACGGAGATAGGGACCAATAAAGCCCAACAAAAACAAAAAAGCCCAAGAAACAACGAAAAGAAAATAACAAATAAACAAAGCAGATCTTCAAAAACGAAAGCAGAAGCTATTATAGCTAAGCCTCGCGAAGGATATTCCTACGCAGATATGCTTAGGACTCTGAGAAATCGTGCGGAAAATGAGGACAACAATAAGGTGAAAACAACTCGTAAGACAAGAACAGGCTCACTCTTATTAGAGATGGAAAAGGGAGAACAGATAAGCCCAGAATTATTTCTTAAAGTTAAAAAAATACTTAAAGAATTCGCCGAAATAAGAAATGTAAAGTCGAAAACCACAATAGAGATCCGAGATCTAGATATCCTCACCACACCCGAGGAAGTTGAGGAAGCTATTCGAGGAACGGTGCAAACTCATGCTGCACCCATGGTTATAAGAATCACGAAACCCAAACCCAGAGCTCTGGTCAGAGCCTTTGTTACGGTACCTCAGAGGAAAGCTGAAGGACTCATTTAAACAGGGTACATTAAGATAGGCTGGTGCCGTGTAAGACTCAAGAGAAGAGATGTTTCAGATCTTTTGGCAGAGGACATAAACATTGGAATTGTACAGGTCCTGACAGAAAGATTCAAGGAATATGCATCCGATGTGGAGAAGCCGGACACATGATGAAGACATGCAATAATGAAGCAAAATGCTTTCTTTGTACCGAAGCTGAACAAAGTCAAACAAATCACGCAGCAGGCTCAACAAGGTGCTTCATAACAACCACAGGTCGAAAATGAAAATATTACAAGCCAACATGCATAGAACTAAAGTAGCTGATGCACTGTTAGATCAGCTACTCATAGAAAAAAACGTTGATATAATAGTTATCAGTGAATAATATAGAAAACCAAAGAATGGCATCTGGATCGAAGATACCAGCAAAACAGCAGCTATATAGGTATCAACGCGTAGCACTCTAACTATTGAAGACAAAGGAGGTGGACCCGGTTTTGTTTGGATTAAGACGAATAATCTCACGCTCTTCAGCTGTTTTTCTAACACCGAACGAAGAACAAAAAGCTTTTCGAGATGAGCTGCATAACATAGAGGATAAGGGCATGGAGATCGGAGGGCAACTCATAATTGGAGGGGATTTTAACTCGCATGCATATGAATGGGGATCGCGACCGGGATGCGAGGGTACTATTCCAGACATCACATTGGCTTCGGAAACGGTCGCAGGAAAGGTGGTAAACTGGACGGTCCTAGAGGATTTTATAGAGGAAGCGATCACTAATACATTACGTACAGTGTTAAACACGTCAGAAGATCTAACCGGACCCACATCATGATATCCACGCGAAAGTGGAATGTGGCAAAACTCGACGCAAATGTTCTAATAGACAAAATCTCACAACGTCAGACCACAAACGAAAATATAACAGAGGCTCTAAGTGTAGTACGGAACACCATGATACTCATTAAGGAAGTATGTTACGAGGCGATGCCTACCATTGGTAGGAAACATCGGAAAAAATCAGTATACTGGTGGACTGACGAAATCTCCAACTTAAAACGGGCGTGTCTCAGATGCAGAAGAAAATTCACTAGGGCTAGACGAATAAGTACCGCAACGGCAGAAGCTGAGCGATATAAAAATGCTAAAAAAGAGCTAAAAGATGCTATTCTTAAAACCAAGAGACTAAAATGGGAAGAACTACCATCCGACCTCAACAATGATCCCTGGGGCCCAGGATATAAATTAGTCATGCGTAAACTTGGAGCACAACACTCAGCGTTAGACCTAAAGGAGGACACAATGGAAAACATCGTGAACACCCTTTTCCACACAAGCGCAGTAGTGCATAATACAGACTCAACAGCGGAAGTAGAGCTGCCACCACTTTTCACTACAATAGAACTACAAAATGCTGCATAGGCGCTAAAGAGCAGAAAGGCACCCGGGCCGGATGGAATTCCAGCTGAAGTACTTAAAATAATTGCCAAGGAGAAGCCACAGGTGTTACTAAAAATGTACAACAGTTGCCTACAAGAAGGTGTATTTCCTGAAGTCTGGAAACGACAACGACTTGTGCTGATATGCAAAGGTAAAGGGAACCCAGAATCTCCATCAGCGTATCGACCTTTTTCTATGCTAGACTCTGCAGGAAAACTTCTCGAAACCCTGCTCAAACCTCGAATACATGCGGCTTTGGAAAATGCTGGTGGACTATCCAATAGGCAATATGGCTTTAGAACTAGCTATTGAAGACGTCATAGAGGGAGCAAGAAAAAGACAAACACGAAACCATTTCTCAAGACGCATTGTCTTAGTGGCGACCCTGGATGACAGAAATGCATTTAACAGCGTATCTTGGACTGACATTATAAAGGCTCTAGAGACACGAATTGGAGCACCCCCATACATTATGAGAATGGTCAGAAGTTACCTCAGAGATCGGGTACTTATATATGAAAACGCTGGGAGAACACACGAAAGGCAGATCACAGCAGGAGCAGCACGGGGATCAATCCTAGGCCCCGAACTTTGGAACATCAGTTACGATGATATTTTCCATATCGATATGCCTAGCGAGCCCTACCTGATCGGTTACGCGGACGATATTGCTGCCGTTATTGCGGCTCGTAACATAGAGGAAGCACAAAGTTAACTAAACCAAGTTATGCTTAAAACAAAGCTGTGGTTAGATAACAATGTATGGATGCGAAATCTCGGCCGATGCCCTAAAGGCAAAGTACCGTAGAAAAAGGTTGGAGACTGTTTAACGCACCGCTTCTCTTAGAGTTGCCTCAGCATACCGCACTGTGTCAGAGCCTGCTATCCCCATGGACCTTTTAGCCTTACAACGGAAAGCACTTTGGAGTACACGAAGACAACTCGGAAGAGCAAGCACAGAACCAGAAATTAAGAAGGCACGAGCGCAAACCATGCAAAGATGGCAAGATAGATTTTTTTTTAATTTGAAATAAGTAGTATTTATAATACTTTATAAGAATGACATAGTAATAAGTGTATAAATAAAATATTTTACATGCTCTGAATAATAAAATTATTTTTAACTAAATTTACAATTTTGTTTCTAAATATTTTCATGTTTGTTTCATTTTTAATATTAATTGGTATTGAATTATATAACCTCAGTCCTTTATAAAATAGTGAATTTTGCATCGTATTTGTGTGTGCCAGTTGAAGCCGGAAATCATTAGCATTTCTTAAATTATACGGCTGAACCTCTCCTACATATCGTGTATGGTCGATTAAATAGCGCGGCGTATCTCCCATGTCTAACTTCTTTATAAAGCAAATTGTGTTGAGTTGTAGCCTCTGACAGATATTTAACCATTTTAAGGATTCTATCATTAAGTTTATTGGAGTGTATCGATTACATTTTAGTATGGAGCGCATAGCTTTATTTTGCAACTTTTGTAACCTTGTTAATTGTTGATTTGAATAGCTAGAATATATTATTGTTGATCCGAATTCAAAATGTGGTTTAATAATAGTATTATATATATCAATTGCTGTTAATGTGGATATTTTATTTCTTATTCGTTTAAAAAAAAACAATTTTTTTTACCGATTTTTTTACAAACGTAATCAATGTGGTCTTTAAATTTTAAATTTTTATCAATTATAAAGACTAAATATTTTAAATTATTAACTTTTTCTATGTTTGTGTTATTTATTTGAAATATTCTGCTTGTGTTCATATTTATTTCCATTAGTTTTGTTTTCTTTTCATTTTACTTTAATTTATTCATTTTTAGCCTTTTATTTATGTTGGAAATGTCTTCTAATATATTGTCGTAACACTTTTCTTCAGTTTCAGCTTCCGTAAAGATTAATGTGTCGTCAGCGTACATTACTATTTCACATTTCTCCAAAACGTTTTCAATATCGTTTATATACAGTATAAATAAGAGTGCCTTGTGGAACACCATATTCGTTTTCTATCGTACTTGACTCTATACCCACGAGGTAGATGGACAGCAAGACTGATAACTGATCTAGATTAGTGGTTAAGCAGAAAACACGGCGATATAAATTGTTTTGCTACACAAATGCTTTCTGGTCAGGGGTATTTCCTGAAATATCTCCATAAGATGGGAAAAGTGGACAGAGCCATCTGTATATACGGAGACAACTGTGTGGATGATGCTGAGCACACTTTTTTCAGATGTCAAAGATGGCGAACAAAACGAAAATATTATTTAACTTATGCTGGTAAACGAAAACATTTGGAGAGTCGTAGCGACATATATAGAAAAAGTGCTACGTGATAAAAAGCGGGAGCTAGACGTAGGAACAATGACAACTGATCAATAAAAACAAAGGAGGAGCCCAACCCCGAAGCAATGCGAAGGCGGTAACGGGGTGGACAAACGGCTCAAAATTAAGGGGGGTTTTTAATTGATGCAAGCCCCACATACCAGAACTATGACGACAGTATCTGAGATGCGTTCAGGCATTTTTCCTCTCTACCCGAAAACAAAAAAATTATTATTATTATTATTATTATTATTATTATTATTATTATTATTATAATTATTATTATTATTATTATTATTATTATTATTATTATTATTATTATTATTGGCATTATAATTATTATTATTATTAATATTATTATTATTATTATTATTATTATTATTATTATTATTATTATTATTAAAATTAACACCGCCGGCAACACTGCCGCCTAAAAAATAATTAATTGTCAGCTCTTTGTATATTTTTACTTTTACACGCACATCCGATCCGATTACGAAATTGTGTTCTTGCAATAATTCTGTGAGAAACTAATTTTGCACAGCCAGCGTCTGCATACCTGCACATGTAGGTGCAACGTGATCGATTCATGAGAATGAGCGAACAAAGCTGGCCTAAAATATTCAGTCTTGGTTGCGGTGCGAATCTAATCGAACGTCGGGCTTAATTTTAACTCTTGAGTTATTTTGTCCATTTTAAAGTTAATAAAAATAATAAGTTTTTTATATTAAAAATCCTGTGAATACTTAAATTGAATAAAATAAGAAATTGTATAAATTGAATTTTGAGTGTCTGATTTATTATTTATTTGAAATAAGGAGCCGTGGTTCGCTCCTAAGATTAATTTTTTTAATTCATTTCGTTTAAAATCCTTTAACTGGCGCCCGAGCAAGGACCCTGTTTAAAGGTACGGAGTCCTTGTGATAAAAAATTAGAAATATTTCCCTCGGGAAATATATTTATAAAGTAATAACAGTCCTGCAAAATATACGTATCCCTCCAGGGCTTATAAAATAAAAAAATAAGTTTTTATTAATATTAAAAGTTAACTTCTCCTTCGCTAATCCGGTATTCCTGGTGGTAAAACTAAAAGAATCACAGAAGGTTACCGAGGCGAACGTGAAGTGAACCGTACCATAGTAGGTATCCACGAATATAGTGGTGGAATCATACGGAGCTTTCGCGAGGAGCAAAGGGTTTTAAATGGACGCATCGCGTCGCGAAACGTAGCCAAGACTTCTTATAAAAGGGTAATTTATATACCTTTCATCCCAAATATAATAATTGAAATAAAAAATATATAAATACAAAATTTTAAACAAAAGAAAAAGTAACTAAAAAAGAGAAAAAATAAAATACAAAATTAAAAGCAAAATTATTGCTGTACAAAAGAAAAGTTCAAAGGATAATAATTGTCCAAAAGTAAATTGTTAAATAAATAAAAAGAAAAAAAAGAAAATATAATAAAGAATCGGAAATAAAGAATTTATTAAAATTCATTAAAATTTTGAAAAAAATTTAAATCCCACAATAGGGAAAAGAATAAAAAATTCTTAAATAAAGAAAGTATTTGAAATATATTAAAAAATATTGAAAAAGAAGTGAAGTGAAGTGAATAGTGCGACGATCAAGGATGCTCATCCAGAACTTACGGGTACTTAAGGTGAGTGAAATTTCTTTTTCCTCGTCAGTCAGTTAATAGCATAGACCTAAGGTAAAATGGAAGAATTAAAGACAACAGTGACCACTATGACTGGAGCCATAAATAGATTTATGGAGCAGATCAGGTAAGTAGAAGCTAGGATAGGGACAATAGAAGCGAGTCTCAGCAATAATGCACTTGGACAAGTTCTGAGTAGGTAGGAGCGTCTAGAAAATAGGCAGGATGTGGCATATGTGTCGAAAGAAGGATCTCTCCAGCGACCACGTGTGGAAACAGATTTGAAAGATATAAGCAGGTTGCCAGACAGCGTTAAGGAGCTTAGAACATTTGAGGGTAACCTAACTCAGTACGTTTCATTGGTACACTCAGTAGAAACAATCCTAAAAGATTTTGAAATAGTAAAAATAAAACCCATATACCGCGCTATTATTCAAAGCGTGCGCCAAAAAATTGTTGGTGCTGCGGACACAGCTCTTGTGTCTTACAACGTATTTGACAGTGATTGGGCTGAGATTAAAAGAATACTTTCGCTGCACTACGCGAATAAGAGTGATATACAGACTCTAGAACATCAGCTAAACCAACTCTCTCAAGGAAACTCGACCGTTGATGAGTTCTATTCAACGGTCAATCACCAACTATCCCTAATCATTAATAAGCTTAAGACGGAGTCTTCCAGCGAGGAAACTATAAAAGCTCTAGTTGGAACTAACAGGAATAGGTCATTGGACATCTTTATACGCGGACTAAAACCAGACCTTTCGCGAATGATTATTATTCAGCGTCCAGGAACGCTCCCGGAAGCATATTCCGCTTGTTTAGAGTTACAAAACTTAACTATGCGAAACAACATTATTTAGGCGAGAGCTAAGCCTTATGAGTCCGTCTCAACAGAGCCAACTTATCGTCCTGGTCTTTCAAGACCACCTAAATCATTTATAATACGATCAAGCTGGTAGAATCAAAGCTCTCGCCCTAGAAATTTGCAAAACTACAATAACGGTCCTCATTTCCAAGTGAACAAATATTCCAATTATAATAGGCCTGCGTTACCACCACGATATCCAGCCATTAAGCATGAACCGATGGAAGTGGACAGATCCATTCAATCCCGGCGAGTAAACTACATCAACAATCCAAGGACAGCCGAAAAAAGAGGTTCATATGAAATGAACACGGGGAATAAACAGCCCAAGCTTTACCACATAGAAACGTTTTCTGATGATGACCACATAGCTGAGAATGGTTCGGAAAATGATACTCGTCAAGAGGAAACCGTAGGTGAAGTAAATTTTATGAGAGAAGGCCCTCAAGTCAACCCTATATAGAATATCCTTCAGCGACTGGTGATTTTTTACGTTTTTTGATCGACACTGGCTCTAACAAAAACTTTTGCTGCCCAAGGTTAAAACATGGTAGTACAAATTTGTTAATCCAATAAAAGTGCGATCAGTTGGAGGAGATGTAAATATAGATAGGAAGGTGATTGGGTCATTTTTAAAATTTTTAGGAACAGATGAACCTATTCAATTTTATATATTGTCTGAATTAAAAGCATTTAATGGAATAATTGTTGCCGACACCCTTAAGGAGTTAGATGCTTTAGTAGATAGAAATGAAAATATTTTAGTTTTGAAAAATAGATATAAGATTCCATTGAAAGAAAAAGAAACTACAGAGTCAGATTATATATTAGGTAATGAATATGTTCCAATAGTTAGGATGAGAATTGAGGAGCTTGTTAAAAAGTGCGCTCCACTTTTTGGACCACTTGATGGTAGTGAACTTTCCTCTACAAATGTTCAGGCAGAAATAAGAACGAGTACTGAAGACCCAATTTATACAAGAAGTTACCCTTACCTAGTTTGTATGAGGGAAGAAGTAGGAAAACAGATCAAGGAACTCCTTTCAGAGGGAGTAGTCCGACCGTCCAAAAGTCCATACAATTCTCCTATTTGGGTCGTGCCCAAGAAACCGAAACCCAACGGCGAAAAGCAATATCGAATGGTAGTAGACTTTAAGCGTTTGAACGCCGTAACAATCGCAGATACCTATCCCATTCCAGACATTACGTCCACTTTGGCAAATTTAGGGAAAGCAAAGTTTTTTACAACAATAGACCTTACATCAGGCTTTCATCAAATAGCGATGAAACCAAAGGATATCTCAAAAACTGCCTTTTCCACAGCGAATGGTAAGTTTGAATTCTCGAGATTGCCGTTTGGTCTGAGGAACGCTCCTGCAATATTTCAGAGGATGATAGACGATATCCTCCGCGGGTGCATAGGAAGAATTTGTGTCGTCTACATTGACGACATCATCGTAATCGGCGAAAATATAGATAATCATTTGAAGAACATAGATACAATCTTTGCGCGGCTGCGGGAAGCAAATCTTAAGGTTAACCTCGATAAAACTCATTTTATGAAAACTGAGGTAGAATTTCTTGGTTATATTGTGGGGTCTGAAGGAATTAAACCAGATCCTGCTAAAGTTAAATCCATCGAAAATTTATTGCCACCTGCAAACTTGAAAGAATTGAAGAGTTTTTCGGGAATGACCTCTTCCTATAGGAGGTTCATTCGCGCTTATGCAAAGGTAGCCAAACCTCTAACGAACCTCACAAGAGGAAAACATGCATAGGTCAAAGCCACCCAGTCCAAGAAAGTGCCAATTACTTTAAATAATGAATCCTTAAAGTCATTTAATTAATTTGACAACGGATGCGTCTAACACTGCGCTAGGTGCCGTTTTGTCTTAAGGTGAACTTGGCAAAGAAAAACCAATAGCTTACATTTCTCGATCGCTTAGCAAAACTGAGGAAAATCACGCCACGAATGAGAAAGAAATGCTCAGAAACTATTTATATGGTGCGAAAAAGATCAGGATTTATACTGATCATTAACCCTTAACTTTTGCACTAGGAAATAGAAACCTTAATGCCAAATTAAAAATATGGAAAGCGCGCATAGAGGAATATAACCACGAGTCGATTTACAAACCTGGTAAATCAAACCACGTGGCAGATGCGCTTTCGAGATTAAAAACCATTTCAAATCATTTATATCATTCCTCCACTGACACAGCAAGCGAGGGAATGGATATGAATTCGGTTGAAACTCTTACTGCTTCAGAAGGCCAAAAGGACGACGACCTTTCGTCAGTGGCAACAATTCACAGTGCTGAACAAGATGCCTCTGACTTGATACCACATGTTGAGGCACCCATAAATGTCTTTAGAAATTAGATTATAATAGGAGTTGGAATGGATATGGCAGCTATTGAGAAGCCACATCGTGAATATACCAGACACTTTATATCCTCAAAAGATTGGTCTAAGGAAGAACTTACAACTTTGCTCAAAGAAAAACTTCGTCCAAACATGGTTAATGGAGTAAAAGCACCGGAAAGTCTTCTTGGTGTTTTACAGGAAGTTTACATTGATAATTTTTCCGAATATAAAATAGAATTACGCGAAAACTAGTTGCAGACATTACTTCAAAAGAACGCCAATTTGGAATAATAGAAACTGAGCATAGAAGAGCACACCGTTATCCTAGAGAAAATGGAGAACAAATTCTAGAACAATATTACTTTCCACATATGCGCGCTAGTATTAGGAAATACGTTGCCGGTTGCGATGTCTGTAATAAATGCAAATACGATAGGAAACCTCCACAGATACAACGTCAACAGACGCCTGATCCTAAATATCCATGCGAGATTCTTCATATGGACATTATGGAGATTCAGGGACAAAAATTTATAACATGTATACCAAGTTTACAAAGTTTGCTAAATTTTTTAGTATCAAGGATAGATCTTTATTTCAAACCAGGAAAAAACAAATAAAAGTTTTGCATTATTTTACAGTACCTAAAATTCTTGTCACTGACAATGAACGTAGCTTTTTAAGTCCTTTAGTTGAAGCTTTCATTAAGTCATTATGTATAAAATTATACCTCACGCCAACACAACGAAGCGCGGTGAACGGACAGGTGGAGAGGCTACATTCAACAATTATCGAAATCTATAGATGTTTAAGAGTTGAATACCCAGGTCTATCGGTAAAAGAACTAATTGAAATCTGTGTTGATAGGTACAATAATACCGTTCATTCGACAACAAAGAAAAGACCTCGTGACTTATTTTTCAATAGAATCAACGGTGCAAACTTTGAAAGATTATTATCAGAACAAAAGAAAGTTAATACCGATCTCAGACATTTGCTTAAAAGAAACTTGGCAGTTCGCAATGCAAAAATGAATAGAAAAAGACAAAGCCCTAAAAAATATAGGAAGGGCGATAGAATTTACGTAGCTTTTAAAATTATTAAAGGTAAAAACAAAGCTTTATATAGAAAGGAAATACTCGAAAAAAATAATAGGGTGACTTTGCTGACGAGGAGTGAAAGAAAAATTCACAAAGAACATATAAAAAATTTTAATGGACAAAGTCCAAGCAAAAACGTTGTACAATAAATAGTTACAGATCCTTCTTCGTCTCACTTACTCGAATAAATAAAACTTCAATAACTTCTTAAATATATAAAATAATAACACAATAAAGAAAGATTGAAAAATAGAAAAAAATAAAAAATAAAATAAAGGAAAAAAGAAAAAGAAGAAAAAAAGGGGAAGGATACTTTTACAAAAAACTACTACTAAACTTAAGCCATTTTAAACAACATTTAAACATTTCATTGTCATGACATCACCCTATTTTCAATTACATATTAAATTTATATATTTTCCAGAAATTACATTTACTTTAATTATGCATTTCAAGTTTCTTTTGACCATACTCAACCTGATGCTTTTGTGAGCAGCTTACAAATCTACCAATACAAAACACCCCTGATTTCACTCAAGGTTAGAAAGGGATGGAAACTTTAAGTTAATTCACGTTTAGAAGAGTATACGGAAATGACAACCAATATATCATCTCTTATACTGAAGAACATTCCATCGAGTAAAAATAAAGAATTCATTTTGCACCACATGTCGCAAATGCAAGAACGCCTTGATGAACTGACAAATGCAAAAAGAAGATCGCAAAGATCAATCGATTGGATCGGATCGGCCTGGAAATTGGTAGCTGGAAGCCCTGATGCTACAGATTGGAACAGGGTACTTAAGAGCCAAGAGAATATCATCGTGAACAAAATGAGCAATATAAAATTAACAAAGAGCTTCAGCAAGCTACAAATCAAGCAGTGAAAAAGATTAATGAAATTACATCTAGATTAAATAACATTACGAGCGGAAAAGACTACACCTTATTGGAGCAGAGTACCATCAATGAAATAATTATCTTAAAGGACGAAATAAACGAAATTGTTCGAGCTTGTCAGATGGCTAAGAGCGGAATTGTCAACACTAATCTACTAGGTCAATCAGAAATAAATAGAATAATTAACGAATTGGAAACCTTGCCTTAAGACAATGCGTTAGAAGCAGTGGAGTACGGAACGCCATCAATTTATACGACAGGCTCATCACTTTCATACATCTTATCAATTCCAAAACTTGAAAGAAGCTTCTATAGCTTACTTCTTACTAGAGCCGCTATTGTTGAAGGAAAGCAAGTAGAATTGCCGTTTGAGAAGGTGCTTGTCAATGAAGCCGAGACTTATGGCATCAAGGGTAACTGCCTTTTAATTAATAATTCGACAGTTTGCAAAAGATCATCTCTAACTAAATTGGAAGACGAGGACTGCTTAAGCCGTATTCTTAAGGGAGGATCAGCAAGGTGCAAATATAGACTTACCAGGAGGAAATTGTCGAGTTATTGAGTGACGATGTTATCTTTTTAACGAACTTTAAGGGTTTGGTTGAGTCAAATGACAAAACTGAATATCTGAACAGTAGCTATCTCCAGCAGTTTTCTAATGAGTCAATAGTGATAAAGAACCATACGTATTCAAGTAGTTCTATTGCAAAGATTCAAGCCCTACCACCCGTACTAGCGAACGTAATTCATGACGACCTGCTGCTGGACATCAAATATGTCCATGGAGTGAGCCTGAACAATAAAAACTGATCAAACCAGCTAGGAACAAGATTTGAAAGTACTATTGGAATCAACGTAATTATTACTGCCTTCATAATCTTTTGCGTTGGATGGCTTTGGTACCAACAAACAAAAAAATTGAATCTCCCGAAAGTACGAGTCCAACTATCGACAGAAGATTCTGGGAACACTGCCGCCTAAAAAATTATTAATTGTCAGCTCTGTGTATATTTTTACTTTTACACGCACATCCGATCCGATTACGAAATTGTCTTCTTGCAATAATTCTGTGAGAAACTAATTTTGCATAGTCAGCGTCTGCATACCTGAACATGTAGGTGCAAGGTGATTGATTCATGAGAATGAGCCAACAAAGCTGGCCTAAAATGTTCAGTCTTGGTTGCAGTGCGAATCTAATCGAACATCGACCTTAATTTTAACTCTTGAATTAATAATTAATATTTTGTCAATTTTAATGTTAATAAAAATAACAAGTTTTTTATATTAAAAATCCTGTGAATATTTAAATTGAATAAAATAAAAAATTGTATAAATTGAATTGTGAGTGTCTGATTTATTATTTATTTGAAATAAGGAGCCGTGGTTCGCTCCTAAAATTTATTTCTTTAATTCACTCCATTTAAAATCCTTTAACTTTTATATTATTATTATTATTATTATTATTATTATTATTATTATTATTATTATTATTATTATTATTATTATTATTATTATATATTATTATTATTATTATTATTATTATTATTATTATTATTATTATTATTATTATTATTATTATTTATATTATTATTAATATTATTATCATTATTATTATTATTATTATTATTATTATTATTATTATTATTATTATTATTATTATTTTTATTATTATTATTATTATTATTATTATTATTATTATTATTATTAAGAAAACTTCAGGCCATCTGCTGAACCTATCTATACAAGTAAGGCAATACTGGAATCCGTTATATGAAGGCAATGGTCCCACAATATCTATATTAACATGTTCAAATCGTTCATCTGGGCTGATATAACTTCCAACTGGGCTTCTTTGGTATCTTGTGACTTTTGACTTCTGGCAATCAATACAATTTTTGGTCCACAACTGGATATCTTTATTCATACCAGGCCAAACAAATCTTTTTGCTATCAGCTTGATTGACGATCTGATGCCTGGATGAGATAAACCGTGGACGTTATAAAAAATCAACTCACGTAAAGAATAAGGCACGTAAGGCCGAATTAAGTCATGAGAGTCATCACAATATATATTGACTGACGTGGTAGGAACCTCCACTTTTACTAAATTAAGTACTGACTTTTTTAGTAATTCTGTTAGTTCTTCATCACAATCTTGACACTTCTTGATTTGCTCTGGTGATATACTTGATGGTAATTCAATTGTTGATATACGCGATAACGCATCTGCAACCACATTGTCCTTACCAGCAATGTGGATAATCTCCGTAGAAAATTGACTAATAAAATCCAGAAATCTGAACTGTCTCGGTGTACAAGAATCAAACTTTTTGCTAAATGAATAAACAAGAGGTTTGTGATCAGTAAAAATCTTGAAATTGCGACCCTCTATCAAACAACGAAAATGTTTAATACTTTCACAAATTGCAAGAAGCTATCGTAAGCACTGTACTTTGTTTGAGCCTTAGAGAGTTTTTTAGAAAAGAATGAAAGAGGTAATTGTCTTAATAAATCCACATCCAACTGCTGCAGAACAGCACCAATGCATGTATTAGAAGCGTCAACATATATAGAAAGTTGTGCTGATAAAGACGGGTGAACAAGTAACGTACATTCAACAAGAGAACCTTTTAGTTTTCTAAAAGATTCAGTTTGAGCGTCTGTCCATGCCAATTTGTGACTTTTCTTTGGATTCCCCTTTTGAAATTCTTTTAAAGGTGCCTGCAGTTCAGCTATATGAGGAATTGACGACCGATAATAATTAAGAATTCCTAAAAATCTTCGTAAGGATGTTATATTCTCTGGCTTAGGATACTGAAGAATTGCTTCAACTTTTGCGGGTGATGGTGTTATACCCTCTGGAGTAATTAAGTAACCCAGAAAAACTATTTGGTTTTTTCATAACTCGCATTTGCTAGGATTTATAACGATGTCAAAATCACTAAGACGTTGAAACAATATCCGAAGATGCACTAAATGTTCTTCTTCTGAAGCTGAAGCAATTAGAAAATCATCAATGTAAGGAAAAACAAAATTTAATCCTTCAACTACTTGATGTATAAAACGTTGACAAGTTTGAGCAGCGTTTTTTAATCCAAACGGCATCCGTAAATACTCAAACAGCCCAAAGGGAGTTATTAATGCTATTTTTTCAATATCAGC